>JBBGZY010000261.1:1505000-1528890 GCA_037952925.1 Lithobates clamitans
CCTGAGATTATCACATAAATAGGGGTAAGGTGTACGTGCATCTCAATTCAAAACCTTTTCTTTTTTGGTATTGAACAGAGTAAGGAATGATTAAACTCCAATTAGGTTTTTTTTTTTGGGTCTGTGGCACATTTGAGAGATTTCCATTTCCATCCTACGCCGAGTGTCACCACTGGAAGATTTCCCCTCATCTCCTGTTCTGGTAACAACTGTAAAATGTTTGATTTGCACAACTTTTGTCCCAATGGAAAATAGTAATCAGAACAAAAATAAAATGAATCTCTCCAGAAAAAACACATGCAATTTAAAACAAAGTAAAAAAAAAAAGTTACTGTGTGGATCAGGGGGACATGTATGTATGTATGTATGTATGTATGTATGTATGTATGTGCCATCATAGTATTTCAAAAGACAAACCGGTATATTAACAGCACAGAAAAAGAATCAAAGGACCCCGCCGATTGGTGCTTTGTAGAGCAGACTTTAAATGAACAATCAAATCAGTCCTGATGTTTATGGTACTCAGTTGATAAATGTTGCTGAGAAGGAGACGTCCTATACAGATTTAAAAAGGCTCATTGTTGATGTAGCGACTGAACACGATAAAGGCCGGGCTGGGCTTGTCAGTCGGTACCATATGTCCAGCTCCCTGTGAGAAGAGAACAGTGTCAGTGTAATTGGAGGTTACATAAAGCATCTGGATAAAGGAGAACCTTCACAGAAAGGAACATTCTGCAATTAGCAAAACATGGGAGGTTATGTCAGATCTGTGCTGCCACTATACTACCACACAGGTATATGCTAGTGGAGTGCAGTGGATTTTAATTTTCCACCCCATTTGATCAACAGAAATACTATATTCAAGTCTCAGTTTAGCAACTGAAAGCTACTTGAATTAAAAAAAAACAAAAACAAAAACCCACACACAAAACATACCTGACTGAATATGTATACAAACCCTTAAATAGGACACCTAAACCATCACCAGTGTAGCCAATGCCTTTTCATGGATTAAAATCGAGACCACCTTCAGCAGCCTCCCAAACAGATTGGTCATGGGACAAATTCCAGGCCACCCAGAAAGGCAACACTTAACTGCCAACAGTGCTGAATCTTGATTGCCCCTTCATGAGGGTTCACAGCTGCCTTGAGTGAAGCCTGGTACATACTAAGCTTTTTTCATTCAACCCAGTGGGCTAAAACGGGGAAAAAAAAATAAAATAAAAAAAAAAAAAAAAACCTCCTCCATAGTCATGGTGTCCAGCAAAAGGCCAACAAACCTGAAACTGACCGATTCTCTTATTTCAGGCTGTATCTGTCCTACAGGGGTCCTGAGTGCACAGTTAGCTAATGGGAAATAAAAGGAATAGGATGTATGGCTACGCCATGTCTAAATAGAGAATTAACCCCTCATCTTTTGAGGTTTTGATGAAAGTGACTGTGTATATAATCCTTCTGTTTTAAGAAGGAAGCGCTGTATTATGGTCATAGAATATGTATTGTTTTAAAGGTGCAACTTATGAGCAAGAAGAAGAGCAGTAGCAATATATCTAGAACACTCACCTTTATTGTAAGAAAGGTCAGGTTGGAAAATTCCTTTACAAATCCACCAATTTGCTGCGCGTCTCCATCATTGACAAGCCACGGGCGGCGCTGTACCAGTAACTGATCGCCAAAGCAAATTCAGAAAATTATCAACAAACATAGAAGAAAAAACACAAACACACACACACACACACACACACACACACACACACACTAAAATACTATAAATAACATGATCTTAGAGAATTTAGCAGGCCTGGGCCATCAACATTTACCAACAGGTACCCTGGAGACACAGTCACCTGCCCCTTCAAGACAAAGTGACAGTGTCTGCCGATGGGCCACTATCCCACCTGGGAAAAATTAAACATACCCATTTGAGTTCTCTTGATGCTTCCCAATTTGCTACTGCCTTACCAGAACAAGGCTTACAGGTATGGAAGAGGAAGAAGGGGGGGGGGACACAATTTGTTCTGCTTCATTGCTCGAGTTCTAACAAGGGGTAAATTGATAAGAGGGGAGAGCAAAGTGACAGAAAGAGGAGTTCATCAGTATGCTGCTTCTCCCCCCCCCCCCCCCCCCAATTGTCTAGTCACGGGCTGGGGAAGGGACAAGACCTGTAAGCAACCACAGCAGAGAAACATTTGGTATTCTGCCCTTTTACAGGCTGCAATGTGTAGCAGAGCTGTACTCAAGACTGAAAAAAAAAAAAAAATATATCGCTCCTATATCTGTATTTCACCAGTTGCCTGTAAATGAATTGTAAAAGGCTAAAACACAGCAGAATCTACCTTCTGTTGTAGGGAATCCACAAACCACTGGTCACCCAAGAAGTTGCAGGCCATGTCTACATCTCCATTATATACTAGGATTCGGTATTTCTAAGAAGAAGAAGAAAAAAAAAAAAAGTTTGTATGCGTAGCTCAGCAGTACGTTCCTTATGACAATGCTTTCATAATGACGAATATATAAAAGGCTGAATGCATCTCACCATAGCGCCAAGCAGCTTCAAGTAGTGCTCCTTCATGCTCTCATAAACCCGACCATAGTCTCGGTAAACATCAAAGCTGCAGATAAAATAACGTATTGTATCATAAACAAATGTATGCGTTATAAATTACTTACTTGTATGTTGTGTCATATTTCACTGTATACTATTATTATAATTAAAGGGCACCTACAAGCAAAATGGATTCACCAAATTATTGTAAAGTAACCAATTATAGGTTCAGTCCACCCAAAATGTGATATTGTCATTACTACAGGAGTTTGGTGGCTTGAGTCAGTCTCCATCTTTTTTGTCTCAGATACCTAAACTTAGCAATTCTTGCTTTGCCATAATGCCCAACCTTGCTCCTGTCCATGTGGGAGTTTTGGGTGCTCCCACCCACCTTGCGCTTTCCAGCTCTTTCGGGTTGCATTCCCCAGTGTATGACAAATACAAAAATACCCAACAGAGAGTGGGATCCCCCCTACTAAATCTCATGGGCTGATACCTTCAAACCTGGCAAATTAATCCATGCCAGATGCTCAGGACACTGCTGACAAACAAATGTTCAGCCTGGGGACTGGAAGGTTTTACAGCACCGCCGCCGTGCCAATTAGAAACCGCAGCGTGCTTCGTGCATGCGCAGTAGGGAACCAAGAGTGAAACCGATAGGCTTCACTGCCTGGTTCCCTTACCAGGAATGGCAGCAGCAGCATCCGGGAGTTGATCCGAAGATCGGCTGGGGTGCCGACATCACGGGCTCTCTGGATAGGCAAGTGCCCTAATGTTAAAAGTCAGCAGCTGCAGTATTTGTAGCAGACTTAAAATTTTGGGCTGGACCTCCTCTTTAAACTTCCCTTTTGCCATCTTATGTGTCCATGCACACATGGAGGTTTTTAGCAGTTTAGGAGCAGAGGAGGTTTTCTAAAAACAGCCTAAAATTGCATTCAGGAGGGGCAATTTTGACCACAAATAATGCTGAACGCTGTTAAAACAAGCCTAAACACTAGGCATATTTAGCACTTCAGCTTTATTTATTTCAATGGCTAGAAAAAAAAACAAAAAAAAAAAAAAATCTGGCCAATGAAATAGATAAATGCCCAAACTCTGTTAAACTCACCTAAACTGTTCGAAGAAGCCAGTGTGCATGAGGCCTAAAAAGTGTAAAGCTCCTAGTATGTCCGATAATGTAAAGGACCAACTAGCCATTAAGAAGCACCTTGCATTGTACAGTGGGATCAGTGTATTTAGCCATCTGCCTGGAGTTCAGCTTTAGAAAGGAACTGCCACTTGGTGCTGGCTTTGACTTCAAAGAAAGAATAGAAATAAGCAGCTCTAAACACACATTTAAAGCATGCTTGTTGTAAGTATTCAACTTAAAGTTGAATTCTCCCCCTCCTCTCCACGGCGCTGGCATTCTCACTGTGGGCTCTCGGCTGTGGATTCACAGCCGGGAATTCACTGCGCATGCGTGAGCCGCACTGCGAATGTCCCAGAAGATTGCAGGGAGAGGTGAACTTCCTTTCGGCACCGCAGAGCGCCGGGAGGACATGAGAGCTGGGTGCCTCTAAACAAACGACAAGCCATGTGGCATGTCAGGGGGTTGGGGTCACAGTAACTTAAAGCTGAAGTTCCATTTTTGGGTGGAACTCCGCTTTAAAATGTACTTAACCACTTAATACTGGGCACTTTCACCCCCTTCCTGCCTAGGCCAATTTTCAGCGCTCTCACTTTGAGTGACAATTGCGCGTCATGCAACATTGTACCCATATTAAATTTTTTTTTTTTTTTTTCCACACAACTAGAGCTTTTTAGTGGTATTTAGTCACCACTGTTTTTATTTTATTTTTTTTTATTTAGCAAAAAACAAAAACGTACATGGTTATAAAATTTCAAACAGGTAATTTTTCTCCTTCACTGATGTGCGCTGATGAGACTACGATTGGCAGCACTGGTGGACACTGTTGGAACTGCACCGATAATCAGGATACAGATAATCAGTGCCTCGATTATCAGTGTAGATGTTCCTGTTACACAAGCAGTTTATCGGCTCTCCACTCCTCATGCTGTCATGTGGGAAAAGGCATGTTGATAACTGGCTTGTGTTTACATCATGATCAGCTGTGATTGGACATAACTGATCATGTGGTAAAGAGCCGCGATTAGCCCTTTACCTTGATTTGTGATCCCGAGGACACAGCGATCACAGGAGGTCATCTACTCTGTAGCCGTCATTTGGCTATAGCGCGGTTGGCAAGTGTGCCCTTGTATTAGTTTCCTGTAATCCCTTCTAGAACAGTATTTAGAGAGAGGAAAGGACAATACTGTTACCCAAACAGGCTTTAGTGCCATATACAGTGCTGCAAATTCAACAAACAGAGCCTACTAAAAATGGAGAAGAGCGCACAGAGACCTCAATAAATAATCTGCTGCTCCTTCACTATCCAATCAATCTCAACAAAGCTGTATTGTTTTGACTACAGTGGAGAATTATTATTATTAATATACGAGATTTATATAGCGCCAACAGTTTACTCAGCGCTTTACAATGTATAAGGGGGACAACACAATTACAGTACAATACAAAAGGTACAGGAGGGCCCTGCTCGTAGAGCTTACATTCTAAAAGGGAGGGGGTGGTGGTACAAAAGGTAATAGCTGCAAAGAATGATTTGATGGGGGTGATGAGAATAGTAAATGAACACGACATAACGTTATTCCACGCGTCTTAAGGCTTCTTACCTGCAGACCTCCCATTTATTGACATTCGGAGATACATGCAATGCCTTCCTCACATATTGGTCATTCAAGAAGGTGCTGGAAGCTGTACTGTTTATACAGGGAGGGTCCAATCTCACAGGTTTATTGAGGCCGGATATTAAAAGCAACTTCTGCTCCACACACAAAATAGGTTAGCATTAGTACCACAATACAATCATTTAGGTAAAATTAAATGCATTTTGCTGCCCATAATATTCAAAGTCATCAAATGGCAATTAGCAGAGATCACATTTTATCATTCAGAAGAACTGGGAACATAAAGATTTATTTTATGCATGGTTACATACTATCAATATATATTTTCTGCTGTGTAATGCCACCTAACTCTATATTGTTGGAAGTAAAATGGTGGAAGAGAGAAGAAAACAGCCCTGGACAAGGCTGGAGTATAAAATATATTAAAATGCAAGATATGTTTAAGTGTAAGTCTTTAAAAGTCACCCAGCCGGAAATGACGCACTCGCCATCTAGGACCCGGAAAGCATGGAGGCTGAAAACAGAGGAGACACTGCTCTCTCTGCTGTGGAGCTCGCTGTCCCTCCGTCCAGCCACAGGTCTGAAGAGAGCAGGGACCCCCAGCAGCCTAGACCCTCGCCGGGTATGAAGAGGAGGAGACACCGGAGCA
This sequence comes from Lithobates clamitans, assembly GCA_037952925.1. NCBI lineage: Eukaryota > Metazoa > Chordata > Amphibia > Anura > Ranidae > Lithobates > Lithobates clamitans. Next base: position 1,510,940 of record JBBGZY010000261.1, read on the forward strand.
CCCCTCTCCCGTAAAGCAGGGGGGAATGTTGGGCTGGCCTGTATCACAGACTACACCACAAGTATGCCCCATACTATCCCCACCTGGAGAGAGCATAGAACACCCTTTGTTCCCTGCAGCGCTTCCACCATGTCGGAGGAAACACTACAACTGAGGCCATGGTGGAAGTGTCCGGTCTATAAAGAAACTGACTTCATGGTTTCCTGGGAAAATGGGTGGAGCTGCGCTCTCTCTCCAGGTGTTGTCCAGAAAGACGGAGGTGAGAAAAATTTCCAACATGTCATTCTGACAGAAGTCAAACAATTCAATTCTCTTGCAGATTGTCACACGCTGATCAAAATTTGGCCGGTCTCTCCTGAACTGGCTGAATTTCTTTTATTTATAGCCAGCTTTAGCAGACACTTCCCAGCCTGTAGCCAGGCCCACGATCAAGCGCCATCCCTACCCAGGCCATTTCTTAACTTCAGGTTCCTGGCACCCCAACTGTGGGCACCCAGCTGTGACAGCTTATGGCGTCATGAACTTCTGCTCAGATTGCCTAGTTGGTTGAAGCAAAATTGGGAGTGGGTACCTGTTTACCCCCATTCTTGAAGGGGGGGGGATGGGTAGGCCTTAAAGCTGAACTTGCCCTTTGGGGTGGTGTTCAGCTTTACAAAGTGTCATACAGAGTCAAGAGACTGGTCAAAATTGCATTTTTGGATAATAATCAGCAAATATACATACAGTGCCTTGAAAAAGTATTCACACCCCTTGACATTTTCCACATTTTGTCATGTTACAACCAAAAATGTAAATGTATTTTATTGGCATTTTAGGTGATAGACCAACACAGAGTGGCACATAATTGTGAATTGGAAGGAAAATGATAAATGGTTTTCAAATTTTTTTTACAAATACATTTCTGAAAATAGTGGCGTGCATTTGTTTGCAGCCCCATTTATTCTGATATCCCCCTAACAAATTGCCTTCAGAAGTCTCCTACTTAGTAAATGGAGTCCATCTGTGTGTAACTTAATCTCAGTATAAATACAGCTGTTCTGTGAAGCCCTCAGGAGGTTTGTTAGAGAACCTTAGTGAACAAACAGCATCACGAAGGCCAAGGAACACACCAGACATGTCAGGGATAAAAAGGTGGAGAAGTTTAAAGCAGGGTTAGATTAGAAAAAAAAAATATCCCAAGCTTTTATCTCATGGAGCACTGTTCAATCCATCATCCCAAAATAGAAAGAGTATGGCACAACTGCAAACCTACCAAAACATGGCCGATCCCCTAAACTGACAGGCCCGGCAAGGAGAGGATTCAATTAAGAAGCAGCCAAAAAGACCCATGGTAACTCCGGAGGAGCTGCAGAGATCCACAGCTTAGGTGGGAAAAGCTGTCCACAGGACAACCATTATTCGTGCACTCCACAAATCTGATCTTTATGGAAGAGTGGCAAGAAGAAAGCCATTGTTGAAAGAAAACCATAAGAAGTCCCGTTAGTTTGTGAGAAGCCATGTGGGGGACACAGCAAACATGTGGAAGAAGGTGCTCTGGTCAGATGAGAGCAAAATTTAACTTTTTGGCCTAAAAGCAAAAAAACATGTATGGCGGAAAACCAACACTGCACATCACCCTAAACACACCATCCCCACTGTGAAAAATGGTGGTGGCAGCATCATGTTGTGGGCATGCTTTTCTTCAGCAGGGACAGAGAAGCTGGTCAGAGTTGATGGGAAGATGGATGGAGCCAAATACTGGGCAGTTTTAGGAGAAAACCTGTTGGAGTCTGCAAAAGACTTGACTGGGGAGGAGGTTTACCTTCCAGCAGGACAACTACCCTAAACATACAGCCAGAGCTACAATGGAATGTTTTAGATCAAAGCATATTCATGTGTTAGAATGGCCCAGTCAAAAGTCCAGACCTAAAGCCAATTGAGAATCTGTGGCAAGACTTGAAAATTAGAAATGATAGAAGGGTTTGGCGCTGTTCCTATTTAGTTTCCTACCTCCATATAGGTTACTAGATTAAAATAAATTCTTAGGTGCACCGTGCATATATCAAATATTAAATACAAATTAACAATATGAATTCCCAAGTATACCGTGCATGTGTCAACTAAATATTCTGTTGCAATATTGTGCAATCATAGGTGATATGATACATAGACATAACTTAAATGCTTACATATGTAATATTGCTAGGGAGGGAAGAAAGGGGGGGGGGGGGGGGGAGGAGGAGAGGGGGGGGGGGGAGGGAGGGAGAAGGGGGTGAGATAGGGAGGTGGGGAGGGGTGTAGGAAATCTGTTCCTAAGGAAAATTACAATAACAAGATAAAGTGCAAATGTGCTGGTGCAATCCAAAAGGCAACAGTGACAAGATCAAAGTGCAAACGTGCTTCAAAATTCTTTAGTAAGTCTCTTGTGTCATATTCTTGTGCTGTGATGATAATCCTTCACTTATAATATCTCTTTGCTCTGAAAGTGCAGCCACTCACCAGATCACTTCACCCCTGCGGGGGTAGTAGGCAGTTACAGTTTTATCGCCACTGTACAGCGATCGCTGGCGGGCTCAGGATCGTGGTATATCATATATAAAAAGAGAGGGAGTGCCCATAGCGTAAAATTGCTTTAAAAAAGTTTTATTACACAAAATGAAAGGGTACTCACACTTTTGCAGTAAAAATCAAGCGAAATGGTAAAAACGTCAAAACCGTCATTAATATCCTTCAGCGCTGGTACAGGAGGTGATGTTTGGGAAGCACAGATTAGGCCACGTGGCCTAATCTGTGCTTCCCAACTCACCTCCTGTACCAGCGCTGAAGGATATTAATGACGGTTTTGACGTTTTTACCATTTCGCTTGATTTTTACTGCAAAAGTGTGAGTACCCTTTCATTTTGTGTAATAAAACTTTTTTAAAGCAATTTTACGCTATGGGCACTCCCTCTCTTTTTATACATGATATACCACGATCCTGAGCCCGCCAGCGATCGCTGTACAGTGGCGATAAAACTGTAACTGCCTACTACCCCCGCAGGGGTGAAGTGATCTGGTGAGTGGCTGCACTTTCAGAGCAAAGAGATATTATAAGTGAAGGATTATCATCACAGCACAAGAATATGACACAAGAGACTTACTAAAGAATTTTTGAAGCACGTTTGCACTTTTAACTTGTCACTGTTGCCTTTGGATTGCCACCAGCACCTTTGCACTTTATCTTGTTATTGTAATTTTCCTTAGGAACAGATTTCCTACACCCCTCCCCACCTCCCTATCTCACTCCCTTCTCCCTCCCCCCCCCCCTCCCTTTCTTCCCTCCCTAGCAATATTACATATGTAAGCATTTAAGTTATGTCTATGTATCATATCACCTATGATTGCACAATATTGCAACAGAATATTTAATGACACATGCACGGTATACTTGGGAATTCATATTGTTAATTTGTATTTAATATTTGATATATGCACGGTGCACCTAAGAATTTATTTTAATCTAGTAACCTATATGGAGGTAGGAAACTAAATAGGAACAGCGCCAAACCCTTCTATCATTTCTAATATATCTCAGCTGTCCCCATTTTAGGGTGACTGCCTGTTGGGAGGCAGCAGTTCCAAACTTTACCAATTAAGTCTTTATGTCCACTGCGCGGGTTCACCATCCCTTTATAAGACTTGAAAAATTGCTGTTCACAGACGCTCTTCCATCCAATCGGACAGAGCTTGAGCTATTTTGCAAAGAATGAACAAAAATTTCTAGATGTGCAAAGCTGGTAGAGGACATCCCCAAAAAGACTTGCAGCTGTAATTGCAGCAAAAAGTGGTTCTACAGAGTATTGACTCAGGGGGGCTGAATACAAATGCGCACCACACTTTTCACATATACGTGTAAAAAAATAAAAAGAAAGAAAATTGAAAACCATTTATCATTATCATTTTCCTTCCACTTTACAATTATGTGGCACTATGTGTTGGTCTATCCCAAAAAAATTTACGTTTTTGGTTGCAACATGACAAAATATGGAAAATGTCAAGGGGTATGAATACTTTTTCAAGGCACTGTACCTATATTTCTTGCTGCTTGAGGATTTTGACATGTTCTCTAATGTTAACCATTTTTCTTTATCGTACATCATGGGACACAGAGGCCAAGTAATAAAACTTAATGGGTATATTGGGCACCTTCAGGTGATGGCCACTGGTATACCCAATCCAGGAAGTTCACTCCCTATATAACCCCTCCTATCAGGAGTACCTCAGTTTTTTCAGCAGTGTCTAAGGTGTTGGTCACAAGTGAAGATGTGGTCTGAGGAGCTCCAGGAGGGATTCATGCTGGATTTAAATTGCCTCCACAGACCGGATCCATCCAAAGTGCCACTGAGCCCAAAGTGGATGGTACCCGGGCCTCGTATTGCCTGTAACGCCGCTCTTTGCAGGGCTGGACCCCAGGAGCCAGGGCTTTGGTCATGTTACATTACCTAAAAGCTTTTCCTGGCAGGATGCTTTTACAGGTCCAAGGGAGTGGAACCCCGATAAAAAGGGACCTGGTCCTTGAAGGTTTGCTAAACGCAGCCCGCCGTGATGGGGGAAGGTTGGACTGACTGTTAAATCAGCAAATCCTGTGGCGGGAATAAGGTAAGGGAAGAAACTTTGGAACTAAAAAGTCCACCTATGATTCCTTCTTTAAAAAAGGGAAAAAATGTCATGCCTTAATTCTCCACTAGAGGGAGTATATGCACATGCCTTAATCTGTTGTCTTCACTGTTCAGCTCAGTGTCAGTCTGTGTGTGGCCGCAGCAGCTTGTGCAGGGGGATTCCTCTCAGGTAAGAGATCTGCCAAAAGCTTTTTTCCCCCTGAAGGGACCAGAAGGGTTAGGGAAACATCAGTGGTTGTTACCCCCTTGTAATACCCCCCCCCCTGCGCAGGGGGTGCGGAGGTCCTGTTTTTTTGCTTCAATAGTCATTTTCCTCTGCCTGCTGTGTCATTCTTTGTTTGGCAGGTGCCGTTACTCAGCCTGCAGTTGCTGCAATAGGCCTCTGTCAATCCGTAAAGGACCAGTTTAGACAGCCCCTAAAGAGGTTCCTGCACAACAAGCTCGGGATTTGGCAGAGCTACCAGAAGCATTATGTTTTGCCATAGACGCCATTAAAGATTCTATTCACCAGGCATCTCGCCTTGCGCTAGTACACATGCGTAGAGTCCTGTGGTTTAAAAGTTGGTCAGCCGAAACACCATGCAAAAAACTCCCCCTTTTCATGGGGGATCGGCTATTTGGGGTTGATTTGGACAAATGCATCCAAACGATTTCCAGTGGGAAAAGTACTCTTTTGCCAGTCAAAAGAAAATATAAAAATGCCCTTCATTTGAATGGGCTCTCTTTCTCGTACGCCAGGGGCATCCGCCTCTAGGCAGTGGAAACAGCCTCCACCGTCAGACTATAGAGGAAAACCTCAGGATCAGGCCCAAAAGAAGTCCTGGGGCCGGAAACCTTCAAAAACAGAGGTCTAAGGCCTCATTGTGAAGAGGCGCCCCTCCTTGCCAAAGTGGGGGGGGGGGGGGGGGGGGGGGGGGGGAGAGACTTCTGCAGTTCTCAGAACTCTGGCAAGAGGAAATTCTGGACAGATGGGTCATCTCCACCAGTATCTCTAGGGTACAATCTGGAATTTCGGGACTTTCCACAGTCTCGTTTTCTGAGGTCAAGGGTTCCCAAAGATCCAGGGAGAAAAAAAAAAAAAAAAAAAAAGGGGAAGGACAATCTCTGTTTCGGGCACTAGACCAATTAATGACTCAGGAGGTGATCATACAAATCCCCACAGAAGAGCAAGGTTTGGGGTTTTATTCAAACCTCTTTATGGTACCAAAACCGAATGGAGATGTCAGACCCATTTTAGACCATTCTAAAAAAAAAAAAGATAAAAAAAATAAAAAAAAAAAAAAAAAAAAAAAAGGGAAACCAGTTCCTGAAGATCCGCTCCTTTTGCATGGAGTCGATCGGGTCAATGGTTTCTATCCTACAGGGAGAACTTCTGGCATTTATCGACATCAGGGATGCATATCTGCATGTTCCTATATTCCCATTCACCAAAGGTTTCTGCGGTTCGAGGTAGAACAGCAGCATTTCCAGTTCGTAGCCTTGCCCTTCGGGCTAGCCACAGCACCCTGAGTGTTTATAAAAGTCCTGGCCCCACCTCTAGCCAGGTTAAGGGCACAGGGAATAACTGCGCCCTTAATAACAGTCTTGGCGTACCTAGACGATCTATTGCTAATAGACCAGTCGGTGGCTCGTTTGGAGCAAAATGTACACATTACTACCAGTCGCCTGGAAAGTCTGCGTTGGGTTCTTAACCACTTAAGGACCAGCCTCCTTTTGGATTTTAGGTGTTTACATGTTTAAAACAGGTTTTTTTGCTAGAAAATTACTTAGAACCTCCAACATTATATGTTTTTTTTTCTAACACCCTAGAGAATAAAATGGCGGTCATTGCAATACTTTTTTTTGCACCGTATTTGCGCAGCGGTCTTATAAGCGCACTTTTTTTGGAAAAAATTCACTTTTTTGAATAAAAAAAAATAACAGTAAAGTTAGCCCAATTTTTTTTTATATTGTGAAATATAATGTTACGCCAAGTAAATTGATACCCAACATGTCACGCTTCAAAATTGCGCCCGCTCGTGGAATAGCGTCAAACTTTTACCCTTAAAAACCTCCATAGGCGACGTTTAAATTCTACAGGTTGCATGTTTTTGCGTTACAGAGGAGGTCTAGGGCTAGAATTATTGCTCTCACTCTACCGGTCGCGGCGATACCTCACATGTGTGGTTTGACCACCGTTTCATATGCGGGCGCTACTCACGTATGCGTTCGCTTTTTGCGCGCGAGCTCGTCGGGACAGGGCGCTTTAAAAAAATTTTTTTTTTTATTATTTATTTTACTTTGTTTTATTTATTTTTTTCACGGTTTTAAAAAAAAAAAAAATTTGGATCACTTTTATTCCTATTACAAGGAATGTAAACATCCCTTGTAATAGAAAAAACATGACAGGTCCTCTTAATTATGAGATCTGGGGCCAAAAAGTCCTGAGATCTCATATTTATACTAAAATGCAAAAAAATAAATAAATAAAAAAGTCGTTTAAAAAAAAAAAAGGACAAAAAAAAAAAAAAAAAATTGTGCCTTTAAGAGAAGTGGGCGGAGCCGTCGTAATGACGTCACTCCGGCCGCCACATGGTATAGAGACGGGTGGGGCCATCTTGGCCTCACTCGTCTCAGTACCTCAGCAGTGACAGGTCCCGATCTCCTCCGCCGCTACCGACGGCTCCGGTAAGCGGCAGAGGGTGCGGGAGAGCGGCGGGAGGGGGGGGTGGCACCCCTCCCGCCGCCGATAACTGATCTCGCGGCGAACCCGCCGCAGAGACCACCGTTATCGTGTACAGATTCGCCGGCCCTAAAGATGGATACCTCGCTTGTGGCAGCAGCTGCTGCCGTTACCGAGATATCCATCTTTAAAAAAATGACGTACATATACAGTGAGCAGTCGTCAAGTGGTTAACCTAGAGGAATCTTCCTTAAAACCGCTAAAGAAGCTGGAGTACTTAGGTCTGATCATAGACACAGCCCAGAAAAAGGTGTTCTTGCCTCAGACAAAAAGCAACTCCATAAAGAGAGCTGGTGCAGATGGTCAGGTCAAAAAGGAGATCCCTCCATTCACCTTTGCATGAGGTGGTTAGGAAAGATGGTGGCTTCATTCGAAGCAGTTCCCAATGCTCAATTCCATTCGAGACTGTTGCAAAACAGTATCCTGTCTGCTTGGAACAGAACAATTCAAGCTTTAGACTTGCCAATGTGGCTGTCCCCAAAAGGTGTCCCAAAGCCTCGGTTGGTGGTTACTAACCCAGAATCTGCTAAAAGGAAAATCCTTCAGACCAGTTATCTGGAAGGTGGTAACGTCAGACGCCAGCCTTTCAGGCTGGGGAGCAGTACTAGAGAAGACAACTGTCCAAGGACAGTGGGCAAGAACTGAGAAAGCCTTGCCCATCAACATCCTAGAGATTTGGGCAGTGCGTCTGGCTCTAAGGGCCTGGACTTTCTGGTAATTCTGGTAGCACCAGCATGGCCCAGAAGGTCATGGTATGCAGAAATCGTAAAGATGGCAGTGGAGGATCCATGGTCCCTTCCACTACAGCCAGACCTACTCTCACAGGGGCTGATATTCCATCCTACCTTACGATCGCTACATTTAATGGCTTTGCTATTGAAACCCACATTCTGAAGAAACGTGGGCTTTCCGGGTCAGTTATCTCTACCCCGATTAATGCAAGGAAGCCAGCTTCCAGAACTATATATTATAGCGTCTGGAGGGCTTATGTTTCCTGGTGTGAATACAAGGGTAAGCACCCTCGGAGATATATCGTAGGCAGAATTCTTTCCTTTCTACAATTGGAGGTAGAGATGAAATTGGCCTTGAGTACTATTAAGGGCCAAGTCTCAGCTTTATCAGTCTTATTTCAAAGACTGCTTGCTTCACATTCTGTAGTCTGGGGATTTATGCAAGGGGTGATGCAGCTTAATCCGACAGTCAAACCTCCTTTGATCCCTTGGAACTTGAACTTAGTTTTGTCAGTGTTACAAAAACAGCCATTTGAACCAATACAACATATTCCCTTAGTCCTAACAAGGAAGTTGGTATTTTTGGTTGCTATATCCTCAGCAAGGAGGGTTTCGGAATTGGCTGCTCTTTCTTGTAAAGAGCCATATTTGTCTATTCATGAGGACAGAGTGGTGTTGCGCCCTCGTCCAGATTTTTTACCAAAAGTGGTCTCAGGTTTGCACCTGAACCAAGACATTATCCCGCCATAGTTTTTTCCTAAACCATGTTCCAGGGAAGAAGAGTCACTACGTTGTCTTGATGTGGTGAGAGCGGTCAAGTCTATTTAAAAAGACGACTGCTCAGATTCGGAAGACTGATGTCTTATTTATTCTGCCAGAGCATTCTAAGAAAGGACAGGCAGCGTCAAAATCCACTGTCGCCAAGTGGATTCGGCAAGTTATAATTCAGACTTCTAATTTAAGGAGTAAGATTCCCCCTTTTCAAGTTAAGGCGCACTCTACCAGGGCGGTTAGTGCTTCTTGGGCAGTGCGTCACCAGGCCTCCATGGCTCAGATCTGTAAGGCCGCAACTTGGTCTTTAGTACATACATTCACAAAATTTTATCAGGCGGATGTAAGGAGGTATGAGAATATCGCCTTCGGGCGCAGTGTGCTGTAGGCAACAGCATAGGTCCTCAAGTCTGGGGGTACCCTGCGGTTGTGTCTCCCTCCCCTCAAGTAGCATTGCTATGGGATGTCCCATTAAGTTATTACTTAGGCTCTGTGTCCCATGATGTACGATAATGAAAATAGGATTTTTATAACAGTTTACCTGTAAAATCCTTTTCTTGGAGTACATCATGGGACACAGAGGTCCCTCTCCTCTTTTTGGGGTTTAAGTATATTGCTTTGCTACAAAAGCTGAGGTACTCCTGATAGGAGGAGTGGTTATATAGGGAGTGAACTTCCTGCATTGGGGATACAAGTGTCCATCACCTAAAAGGTGCCTATATACCCATTAAGTTATTACTTAGGCTCTGTGTCCCATGATGTACTCCAAGAAAGGATTTTACAGGTAAGCGGTTATAAAAATCCTATTTCCCTCCCCAGGTCATAATGAGGTTTTGTTCATTTAGCACTGCTCTCATTTTCACAAGTCGATCTGCCCATAAAGGTCACCCCACAGAAATTAGCCAGACATACAGGAATGATCAATGTTTACAACCACAAAGCAGTCCACAAGCCTGCAAGGTTGCCTCTGCTGAACTAGTAAGTTTATGTCAATGTCGAGGGGAGAAAGAAGGGTGACAATGGAAGTGAATTACCTTGCTAAAGTGACCATGCATCTCTGGTGACAGCATCCCTGGGAAACTCACAGCAATGTGATCGCCTTTATCCCTGTGGAATAAATAAAACCTGTCAGCTCTAAATTGGTAACTCATAGGATATAGAAGTCAGTTTATCCAAACATGTGCATGTATAACAATACAATGAAGATGCAGACTACTATAGCCACTTCCCGACTGCCCCATAGAAGATTTACTGCTACAGGGAGGCCGCACAGAATCATGTACACACACGATTCTGCACTTCCAGGTGTTGGACATGCGTGCACCTGCTGATCGTTCAGTACACTGACAAAATGCCAGTCTGCCCATCTAAACAAGGCAGATTGTCATTCTGTCAGTACAGAAGACATGGTTCCTGCGTTTCAGTAAAGCAGAAACACTGATCCATATCTTCCACTAGTAAAAACACCTCCCCCACTACACTGAAACATTACCTAGGCACACAGTTAACGCTTTGATCGCACCTGATGTTAACCCCTTCCCTGCCAGTGTCATTCGTGCAGTGACTGTGCATATTTTTAGCACTGATCACTGTAATAATGTCACTTGTCCAAAAAATAAAACAAAAACAAACACTACAGTATATATGGCCAAACATTTGTGGACACCTGGCCATCACACCGGCCCATATCATGAAAGATATGCGTGGACACAAATTGAGTTCAGGTGTTTCCAGTGAAGTGTACTGGTAATCAGAGCATACAATGACATTTTATAAGAGACAAAAAAACAGCGCCTTCTAAGTGCAGTAACAATTAGATAAAATGAATATAAACGGTTAAAAAAACACAATGGTGAACAAATAATGGGCGTATAGTATCATCCGCTGCACAACGACCAGCTGGAGGAGGGGAAGGTCCGGTGTAGGTGTACTGGAGGCCGTGTAACTGCTGTCCGCTCCTGTGTTCGGCCACACTGCTGGTTTGTGGTGCTGTCCGGATGATGGAGAGATCATCAGCGCTGTACACTGCTCATGGGGACGGATGTCACTTCCGGGTCGGGTCGGCGGGAGGTGCTCGCATTCGGGACATGCATGTCCCTTCCTCAGGCTTCAATGGCAGCCATCTTTGGTGGGGGCATACTATACCCACATGGTTCATAGTCACGTGATTAGTTACCATGGGAGCATTATACAAAACAACGGAGATGAGAAACAGTGCGTGTCTGTGTGGTGGGAAGGCAATGAGAATGGAGATCTGCAGCAATGGGGAGGACAGTGGATGTGGACATGATACGTGTATATTATTTATAATATATGGGATTGGGTATGGCAATGTCAGGTACTAATGGGATAGGATAAGAATGCAGATAATAATAATAATAAATAATAATAATAATAATAATAATAATAAATAACCATTACTAACCTGTATTACCACCCATAATTATCATCTTGCTTTATACATCCTACACCCTCCACTACCACCACCATCATCATCATTTATATCCTCCCACCCAAATCTCACTTTATTTTTATTTCATTTTACCTTTTATTATTTTTATTAATACTATATTTTTATCTGCATTCTTATCCTATCCCATTAGGACCCGACAATGCCATACCCAATCCCATACATCCATCATGTCCACATCCACTGCCCTCCCCATTGCTACATATCTCCATTCCCATTGCCTTCCCACCACACAGACACACACTGTTTCTCATCTCCGTTGTTTTGTATAATGCTCCCATGGTAACAAATCACGTGACTATGAACCATGTGGGTATATTATGCCCCCACCAAAGATGGCTGCCATTGAAGCCTGAGGAAGGGACACGCATGTCCTGAACGCGAGCACCTCCCGCCGACACGATCCGGAAGTGACATCCGTCCCCGTGAGCAGTGTACAGCACTGATCTCCTCTCCATCATCCGGACAGCACAGCAAACCAGCAGTGTTGCCGAACACAGGAGCGGACAGCGGTTATACAGCCTCCAGTACACCTACACCGGACCTTCCCCTCCTCCAGCTAGTCGTTGTGCAGCGGATGACACTATATGCCCATTATTTATTCACCATTGTGAGTGTTTTTAACCGTTTATTCTCATTATATCTAATTGTTACTGCACTTAGAGGGCGCTGTTCTTTTGTCTCCTATACCTTCCAGCGTTTCTTGAACATTTGAACTTGGAACTGACATTAATACTAATGTTTATTAACACTACTGCTTTTAATATTGTTGTTCATTTTATTTTTATTTTTACACTTTTATAATACTTTATTACCACAGTTTGTATCCCTCACATGGACCAAGATAACTTTATAGTGCCCCCCCCATATCTCTAGTATATTGTCATATTCAGAGTCTGCCGTATCATCCTGTCTTTATACAATGACATTGGTGTGTTCCAACCATGTGAAAAAAAAAAGACCATTTTCTTTTCCAACATGACTGTGCCCGTTGTGTCAGGCCTAAAGAGAGACAATGTGATGAGCTTGGTGTGAAGGACCTAACCTTAACCCGACGGAACACCTTTGGGATGAATTGAAATTCCATTTGCAGGCCAGATCTTCTCGTGCAACATCAGTACCCCTGCCCTTACAACTGCTCTTCGAAGGAAGAGCACAAATTCCCACAGACCTACTGCTAAATTTTGCAGAATACCTTCCCAGAAGAGTGGAGACTGGTATACCTGCAAAATAGGAAGAAGGACAACTCAATATATTAATGCACATGGCTTTGAAATGATGTCCAACAAGCTGATATAACTGTGATGGTAAGGTGTCCACACACTTTGACCACGTTGTCAACCTCCGAGAATGGTGGGGAGCAAGAGGTCTACCTACTCTCAAGAATTGCCCTGAACACTGGGACTCCGAGATTCTCAACAGACTATGACAGAGTATGCACAGAACTTCATTCCCTCACTGTACTTCACAGAAAGGTAATACGGATGAGTTCCACCGATGTCTCACACGTTGAGGAAACACTGCCATCAATACATAAAAACTACATACCGAATCTCGCCAGGGGCTCCTCCAGCACATGCCTCATACAGATTGTAAATGTTCAGCCTGTGCTGTATACATCATGCATGGCTTCTTGGACCTGCATACAGAATGATGAACACAAAATGTTAACATTCTAAGTAAAAAGTATTTACTGATAAGTTATTAAAGTGTGTACTAGGGAGTGTTTTAAAGTAAGCCAAAACTTTGTTTTCAAAAGTATGCAAAAGTCAAAAGCTCTGTCAGTGTCATCCTCAGGGGAGTTTTTCCCTAACCTTCTGCCTCAGTGACACCAGGACAAGAAAGGAAAGGCTGCATCACTGGGGTTGGAAGACACAGGGAGCAATAAAATTGCAAGAGATTATCTAGCCCACCTCCCAAAAGGGATATAGGTAGTAAATAAATATGCCTTTCAGGCTATCAAAGAGATTTCTCTGTACTTTGTCTATGACACTCGGTCACCAGGGTAGGAAGCAATAGTAAATCTCTGATGGGATCAAAAACTCAGCTAACAAAACTTGGCAGGAGAATTCGGCTCCATGTAGAAAACACATACAAAGTTTCGACTGAAGTGGGGCCTGATCAAATTATTTGTTTTTTTAGGGCACACTTACCCGCAGGGAGCAGTTTGTATCTGCGCTATTGTAGAACTGACACTTCCCTCCCTGGCAACAGAATTTCTGCAACTCCTCCCAAAGGCTGCAGGGAAACAAAGAAGCACAAAATGGGTCACTTGGGTAAAGAAGGTGGTTCTCTTTCTTTGTATTTAGCCAGTCAAGATGGGATATTTACGCTTTTGTAAAAGGTATCACACTCTTGGAAAGATAAACGAAAAAAAAAAAAAAGGAAGCCAGTCATGAAGGAAAATATGGGAACTCCCCGCTATTGACTTGCTTTCTAATGTGCAAGCACCAGGACTGTCATCTTCAACCTTTCACTGACCTGAAAACAAGCATGTGGATATCTAACCCCACCACCCTATAACCACATACATATTCCCACTAAATAGGAAGGATGAGTATAAGCCTGGAATATTATTATTTATTATTAATAATAATTATATATTCCTATTTTTCCATAGGACAGCTTCCTTTTGATTAGATATGCCCATCTTACTATACCAGTTGATTACGTATTTTACTTCATTTCAATACGATCACAAAAGCACTCTATATGATAGTACATACAGAGCAACAAGTACTCTTTTGAGGCTGTGTATACCCCAATTCCTCCTTTTCCTGGGCCAGGGCAGATCAGGGGATGCTGAGCAAACCGCTTACTTGCTGATGCAACAGGCATTTGCAGCTCTGAACCCAGAAGCGCTCATATATGAGCACTTCCAGGTGCATTAGACCTAGAGGAGGAGACCAGGGCAGCAGTAGATCATTGATCTCATCTGCTCTCCATTAGCTTCCCCTACAGTAGTCCTGGTCTTGCAGAGGAACAAGGTGAGCAAGGTGACCTGGGAGGGGGTGGGTGGGATAGGATCTGAAGTGTTCTCCCTTCCTACTGGGTGTTTGTCAGCAGCACTAGCTGCAGCCATTATCCTGGTGTAAGCACTTCCTCCCAAGGCCAAATATTTACAGCCTAAGGGCTGGAAGTGGTTAATAAATGATAGACAAGACATTATGCAATAGGTTATTAAAAACAACCTTCTATTTCACCCTGCAGCAATCGTGATATTTTGAAAAAAGGTCACAAATGTCCTGATAATAGGCCAATCAGAAAGCCTTCCCCTGTAGGTTTGGTCTGATAGGCGCACTCCTTTATACCATAATTCTGCAATGAACTACAACTGACAATCCCTACAAAAATGTTCAATGTTGGTGAAGCGCATCCACATATCAAATGGATGCAGGCACTAAAGCCTTAAACTATTATAAACACAAGATTACTCAAGTGATTATAATGAAGGCAGACCCTCCATTATAAGGCCCCTTCCACACAGAGTGGGCTCCACTAGGAGTCCGCTTGCTCAGGACAAATAGCTGGTCCGTATCCGCTCTACATAAGCGCACAGACACAGTCCGCTCTCCTCTATGGGCAGTCAGATTTAAAACAGACCAGCTGTCCATTTACACCTGACTGCAGGGTGGATTTATTTCAAATCAAGTCGATTTAAATCACTAGTAAAAAGGCTTGATTTAAATCATAATTTTTAAAGCGCAACTGTCATTTGTGCCGCAGCGGCTCCTCCTCTGATCCACCGTTGACTCACCGACAGTCCTATTCACTTTTAATGGGAAGGCTGGTGATGCGGCAGTGACAAAGGTGAGGGACGTGGCGGCAGCAGGTGAGTGGATGACCACTAACAGGTGCTGCCATGATGGATCTGAAATGACAGGTGCTCTTTAAATGTAAGGACTTATTCTTGCTGGTAGTTAGAATCTTTAAGATTTGCAAACGAAATGAAGGTTTCTCTAGTTAGAATAAGCGGTCAGGTTAGTAAAACAGCGATATTAGAACCGATTCAAATCATACAGTTTATAGTGTACATAGATTTGCAAAACAATGGGAAAAAGGAATATTCCTTAACTTTGTTTTATCTCATGGTTACGGTTAAATTGTGTGAATGCATCAATGCATTTGCTGGCAGAGTTTGGAATCATTGAATGAGTTTACCAAAAATGTAAATATTGCAGAATATATAGCCTCATGCTACATAACTAAGCTCCATTTCATGCTGAATAAAAATTATTAATGTATCTTAAATAGTGTTTTTTTTTTCTAAATTGGTTTTTATCCACCCTGCCCGACTGCCATCCAATTGACAGAAGGGGAACGGATGTCAAAAAAAAAAAAAAAAAAAAAAAAAAAAAAAATTTAATAATGGACATTTATGTCCGCTGCTCCTTAAAGGAGAATGGAGAGTCCAATCGAATCCGCCTGAAAGACAGACAGGAGGACCTGATCAGTTTGCTCGAGTGAAAGGGGCCTTAGAAATTTTTAGAATGGAGGCAAGGCAAACTACAATTTCTTCAGATCAGCAAAAGATATAAATCTGCAAGGCCGCTTGCAGACATCCCCAAAGTATATACAGTTCATTACTGAGCTAAACTGGGCAAAAAGGTAAAGAACACCAGAAAAAAAAAAAAATTAAGTGAATTAACTTACTTGCTACCCAATATTCCATGGTAATAGGCAAAGTAAATCAACGAATTGTCATTAATTTCATAACTACTTAATCCATTGCCAACAGCGATTCCCTGAAAGAAAAAAAAAAAAAAAAAAAATTAAAAATGTAAAAAATTTTTTAGGTTACACTTGGGTGTAGATTGTGTGTTCATGAGTTCAAGTGAATATTTTAGCCAGAAAGAAACAAGCCATGTTTGATATTTTATCAATTTACAGGTTGTAAGGTGGCATTACCATGAGAAAGCAAACAAAAACACTGCCATATTTTTTTTTTTTTTTTTTAACTTTCCCTTTGAAATGCTAGTCGCCCAACTATTATGTTGATGCTTTGGCTTCACTACTTCCACTTGCTACATGCTCGTACCTGTGACAAAAAAAAAAAAAGGGAAGGATTCCATTCAATAGAAGATAGATTGTGATCACCTAAATGGAAGCCAGTGTCTTCTACCTACTTGCCCTCCATTACAGCACAGCAGCCCCCTTTACACACTTCAGCAATTGACACTTGCCACGTTGAATGCCTGTGTCCTTTTCCACACACTGTAGTTTCTTCCTCCAACACAACTATAGGATGGAGTAGTCCAGTGGAAAGGCATCCGACACTCCCAGAAGTGTCAGATGGTGAACAGTCTGAGAAAAGGTGGAAGTCTTGGGCTGCCAGAGTGGGGGTAAAAATCTTTCTGTTGCAGGGAAATTACAGTTCGCGTCACCTCCCACCGATGTTGTGATACCAGCAGGACGGGTTGTCTGTGAGCATTCGGCCGGTGCTCCAGACCTCTTTCTAGGCGCTCAACCTTGAACTTTATATGTGAGTGTATACATTTTTTTGATTCAATAAAGCCTTAAGATTTAACACTATTGGAGCTTTTTCCGTTTATGGTTTAATCACTCTGCTGAGAGACTGACGTCCTGCCGATCCAACCCATCCTTATCAAGGCCCCCGACGTTCCATCCCAGTGCCAGTGTTCGGTTTTTCGACGGTGGTCCGGAGCAATCAGATCTAACAGCTTACTCAGACCCTCTGTAGCGGGGGGGTCATGGGTTTCTGGTAAGCGGCCAGTTACTCTATATGTGGTGGTGGATCTAAGCACCTTGTCCTTATCCAGCAGGACTTCAATTGAATTTGAACAATCACTCGGGTGATTCATCTTGTTGTTTTTACATGGACTTACATATGCATTCCTTTCACTGTTGCACATCAAGATTGCACCATTGATGGTTTATTTTATATATATATATATAGATATTGGTGATTTATAAAATTCATATGTTTACACACTTTATTTGGGATTCAAAGGAGGACTGATTGTCACTTGTATGCGCACTAGTTTCTTATTAGCGCAATTCCATTTTTTGAGAGAGAGAGAGAGAGAGAGAGAGAGAGAGAGAGAGAGAGAGAGAGAGAGAGAGAGAGAGAGAGAGAGAGAGAGAGAGAGAGAGAGAGAGAGAGAGAGAGAGAGAGAGAGAGAGAGAGAGAGAGAGAGAGAGAGAGAGAGAGAGAGAGAGAGAGAGAGAGAGAGAGAGCTTCTCCACCCACATAACACAATGATCGGAGTTTCTGGCTATAGCCAGTGGCACTGATCATTCAGTTAAAACCCGACAGGCTGTGTACAACCAGCCTGTTCATACAGGAATCGAAATTCGGCTGGCCCCCGCTGAACTGGCTGAGTTTCGATCCATGTATGGCTGGCCTAAATTTCTACACATGCAAATATGAGTATTGATCAATGTAGATGTATCTGAATGTATTTATCTTACCTTGAGGTTTATAGTGGAATCTTGTGAAACTTCAAGAGCCAGTGATGGAACGTATACACCACCATAACTTTCACCTGTGATGTAAAGATCATTTTTGCTGTATTCTGGGAAAAGGGTATAAAATTGCTTCAAAGCCAAATAGTTGTTATGTGCAACCTGTAGGGAAAAAAAAAAAAATAATAAAAGTG